>CM077549.1:7500-10000 GCA_039657385.1 Citrus x changshan-huyou | reverse complement strand
TAGGGTTTAGGGTTTAGGGTTTAGGGTTTAGGGTTTAGGGTTTAGGGTTTAGGGTTTAGGGTTTAGGGTTTAGGGTTTAGGGTTTAGGGTTTAGGGTTTAGGGTTTAGGGTTTAGGGTTTAGGGTTTAGGGTTTAGGGTTTAGGGTTTAGGGTTTAGGGTTTAGGGTTTAGGGTTTAGGGTTTAGGGTTTAGGGTTTAGGGTTTAGGGTTTAGGGTTTAGGGTTTAGGGTTTAGGGTTTAGGGTTTAGGGTTTAGGGTTTAGGGTTTAGGGTTTAGGGTTTAGGGTTTAGGGTTTAGGGTTTAGGGTTTAGGGTTTAGGGTTTAGGGTTTAGGGTTTAGGGTTTAGGGTTTAGGGTTTAGGGTTTAGGGTTTAGGGTTTAGGGTTTAGGGTTTAGGGTTTAGGGTTTAGGGTTTAGGGTTTAGGGTTTAGGGTTTAGGGTTTAGGGTTTAGGGTTTAGGGTTTAGGGTTTAGGGTTTAGGGTTTAGGGTTTAGGGTTTAGGGTTTAGGGTTTAGGGTTTAGGGTTTAGGGTTTAGGGTTTAGGGTTTAGGGTTTAGGGTTTAGGGTTTAGGGTTTAGGGTTTAGGGTTTAGGGTTTAGGGTTTAGGGTTTAGGGTTTAGGGTTTAGGGTTTAGGGTTTAGGGTTTAGGGTTTAGGGTTTAGGGTTTAGGGTTTAGGGTTTAGGGTTTAGGGTTTAGGGTTTAGGGTTTAGGGTTTAGGGTTTAGGGTTTAGGGTTTAGGGTTTAGGGTTTAGGGTTTAGGGTTTAGGGTTTAGGGTTTAGGGTTTAGGGTTTAGGGTTTAGGGTTTAGGGTTTAGGGTTTAGGGTTTAGGGTTTAGGGTTTAGGGTTTAGGGTTTAGGGTTTAGGGTTTAGGGTTTAGGGTTTAGGGTTTAGGGTTTAGGGTTTAGGGTTTAGGGTTTAGGGTTTAGGGTTTAGGGTTTAGGGTTTAGGGTTTAGGGTTTAGGGTTTAGGGTTTAGGGTTTAGGGTTTAGGGTTTAGGGTTTAGGGTTTAGGGTTTAGGGTTTAGGGTTTAGGGTTTAGGGTTTAGGGTTTAGGGTTTAGGGTTTAGGGTTTAGGGTTTAGGGTTTAGGGTTTAGGGTTTAGGGTTTAGGGTTTAGGGTTTAGGGTTTAGGGTTTAGGGTTTAGGGTTTAGGGTTTAGGGTTTAGGGTTTAGGGTTTAGGGTTTAGGGTTTAGGGTTTAGGGTTTAGGGTTTAGGGTTTAGGGTTTAGGGTTTAGGGTTTAGGGTTTAGGGTTTAGGGTTTAGGGTTTAGGGTTTAGGGTTTAGGGTTTAGGGTTTAGGGTTTAGGGTTTAGGGTTTAGGGTTTAGGGTTTAGGGTTTAGGGTTTAGGGTTTAGGGTTTAGGGTTTAGGGTTTAGGGTTTAGGGTTTAGGGTTTAGGGTTTAGGGTTTAGGGTTTAGGGTTTAGGGTTTAGGGTTTAGGGTTTAGGGTTTAGGGTTTAGGGTTTAGGGTTTAGGGTTTAGGGTTTAGGGTTTAGGGTTTAGGGTTTAGGGTTTAGGGTTTAGGGTTTAGGGTTTAGGGTTTAGGGTTTAGGGTTTAGGGTTTAGGGTTTAGGGTTTAGGGTTTAGGGTTTAGGGTTTAGGGTTTAGGGTTTAGGGTTTAGGGTTTAGGGTTTAGGGTTTAGGGTTTAGGGTTTAGGGTTTAGGGTTTAGGGTTTAGGGTTTAGGGTTTAGGGTTTAGGGTTTAGGGTTTAGGGTTTAGGGTTTAGGGTTTAGGGTTTAGGGTTTAGGGTTTAGGGTTTAGGGTTTAGGGTTTAGGGTTTAGGGTTTAGGGTTTAGGGTTTAGGGTTTAGGGTTTAGGGTTTAGGGTTTAGGGTTTAGGGTTTAGGGTTTAGGGTTTAGGGTTTAGGGTTTAGGGTTTAGGGTTTAGGGTTTAGGGTTTAGGGTTTAGGGTTTAGGGTTTAGGGTTTAGGGTTTAGGGTTTAGGGTTTAGGGTTTAGGGTTTAGGGTTTAGGGTTTAGGGTTTAGGGTTTAGGGTTTAGGGTTTAGGGTTTAGGGTTTAGGGTTTAGGGTTTAGGGTTTAGGGTTTAGGGTTTAGGGTTTAGGGTTTAGGGTTTAGGGTTTAGGGTTTAGGGTTTAGGGTTTAGGGTTTAGGGTTTAGGGTTTAGGGTTTAGGGTTTAGGGTTTAGGGTTTAGGGTTTAGGGTTTAGGGTTTAGGGTTTAGGGTTTAGGGTTTAGGGTTTAGGGTTTAGGGTTTAGGGTTTAGGGTTTAGGGTTTAGGGTTTAGGGTTTAGGGTTTAGGGTTTAGGGTTTAGGGTTTAGGGTTTAGGGTTTAGGGTTTAGGGTTTAGGGTTTAGGGTTTAGGGTTTAGGGTTTAGGGTTTAGGGTTTAGGGTTTAGGGTTTAGGGTTTAGGGTTTAGGGTTTAGGGTTTAGGGTTTAGGGTTTAGGGTTTAGGGTTTAGGGTTTAGGGTTTAGGGTTTAGGGTTTAGGGTTTAGGGTTTAGGGTTTAGGGTTTAGGGTTTAGGGTTTAGGGTTTAGGGTTT